>VSMD01102942.1:0-11739 GCA_008750895.1 Mirza zaza | reverse complement strand
GATGGGGATGAGGAGTGTTGGCTGTTTAGGAAATGATGGGTGAGGGGGGTCCCACAAAGGCTGAGGAATTACAAGTTAAGCTGCCAGAGGTTAGACAGATCTATAGGCAATTAATAAGGCCTGGGGTCTAGCAGAGGGAGCACTGTGTGACTGGGGCTCTGAGGGGAGTGGTGGTTAGGGCAAGTTCAGAAGGTCCACAGGGGTGGCGGTTGTATGTAAGCTGGCACACATGGGGGACCACATGGGCACCTGGGTTCTATGCACGGCTCAGGGTCTATAAGATATTGAGTGGATGACCCACGGCCTCCAAGAACCTCTGGGAACATTAAAGAACCTAAAAGGAGCTCTTGGAATGTGTAAAGCCCCAGATTCTATTTGACATGCAGTGAGTCTAAAGGATCCGGGGATCGTACCGGATCATGATTCTTCAGGGAAAGACGCCAGTCATGGAACCTCTGGAGGCGTAAAAGAGGTGCAGTGTGTCCCGAGCCCCAAGGTCTACAGAGCCCAGGACTCTGGGAGATGCTCTTATTGATCTATGAGGACCCCACGTCTAAGAAGTTGGGTCTCCAATGGGAGGGCGGCTAGCAGGAGCTTGGAGGGTCTGTAACACCTTGTAATCTTTAAGAAACGTGGCGGGTCTACACGAGTCCCAAATCTTACATGGACATGGCGAGTCTACACGGCCCTAAATCCTTCAGGGATCGTGGCAATGTGCACAGCAGGGGATGTCGGGGAGGACGCACAGTTAGGGTCTGACGCCCGAAAGGGGCCGCGTCCCTCACCTGCTCCAGGTGGGAAGAGAAGCCACTGCAGCCGCCGGAACCGAAGCCTCCGCGCGCCGGCTCCAGGCTCACCCCCCACCCCCGCCGCCGAGTCGCTCTAGCCGCCCCAGAGTGCCCCTTTGCGCTCAGCTCCACTCCTCTTGCCAGCCGCTCTAGCCCTGCCCCTGCCCGGCTCCTGCCCCAGCGACTCTACTCCTCCTGCCAGCCGCTCTAGCGCTCCACTGCGCCACGCTGGCCAGACCGGGCTGCTCTGGCCTGTCTTGGAGGGCCGGCGTTTCCGTATCTCGACTGCCCTCATCACTCTGCGAGCCCCGCCCCCCCGCCCAGAGGTGCGGGTTGTTCCAACTCCTGGCCAGACCTCAATCAGAGATCCGAGCTGCCCGGGAGCTGAGCACCAGCACCTCGGCCTGGGGCTCCCCTGCTCTATATGCCTCCCCACATCGGAAACCAGCTGAATTTCCAATGCTCGTACATCAATTCCCTCCGCACCCCCACTGCCCCTTTCGCTGGAACTGGATTGCAAAAATCTTGGATTTCAGCATACTTTTCCCCCTGACAAGCAGTGCAACCTGCAAAAAGTAATGCCTTCCTTTCAGGCCTCCGTCTTCCCATCTGTACAATGGGGGAAGGTCTCCAGCTCTCCCCCCTACACCCATCTCCCAGGGTATAATTAATGACTCAGAAAAGAGGTTTCCGAAAACGCGTTCAAACATGCTCTGCAACTTTCAGCTTCACAGCGGCCCATGGGCGTTGTTATTATTGTCGTTTTTCTTTTTAGGTGGCGCTAAAGCATGCGGGGTTGGACGACGGCGCTTAGCGGAAAGCGCCTGATAGTTCAAATCCCAACTCCATACGGTCTCACGCTGTGTGTTCCCTGGGACAAGTCGGTTCCGTTCCCTGGACCTCGGTTTTCCCACCCGTACAATGGGAGCGATCACCTGTTCTCCACCGAGCAGCGGGGAGGCCTGGGCCCCGGCCTCGCACCGCTGGTCCCCCGCTGCCGGGCGCTCTGCAAATGTTAGTTCTCCCCTCTCTGCCCCCTTTGACAGATGGGAAAACTGAGACCCCGGGCGGGCGGCCGCCGGCTCCGTGGGCCCCAGGAGGCCCCTGCACGGCCGGCAGCGCCCAGGCCCCTCCCTTCTCCGCCCCACGTCCCCCAGCGGCGAGGGGAGGAGGCCGGGCGGGGCCGGGGCCGGTGTACCTGGTGTCCGCGCGGGGAGGTGACCGGCGGGGCGCCCGAGGTCGGGCTCGGCGATCCCGGGCCCTGAGTCCCGGCTCCCGCTTCCTGGCTCTGGCGGGGCAGGAAGTCGGGGCGTTTTTCCGGAGGCCCCCGCCCCGCCGCCCCTCCCCGCTTCCTGCCCGCGCCCCGCGCCCGCCCGGCACCTCCGCTTCCTTCCCCTTCTCGCCGCCCGCCGCCTCCCTTCCGCGCCCGCCGGCCCCGCCCCGCCCCGCCCCGCCCGCCCGGCGTCGGTCTCCGCCGCGCTCGGGGCGCTGGTCGCCTGCCGGGCGGGCGCCGCGGGTCCTGCGCCCCCGTCCGCCCAGCCCGAGCGGCAGCCTCCCTGCGTTCGTCCCTGCGTTCGTCGGCCTTCCCCTCCTCCGCTCCTCTGCTGCGATTCCGTCCGTGTCCCCGCTCCGTCTCCGTCCGGAGTCTCCCGCCTTGGCCCCCGCTTCTCCCCGCTGTCCCTCCTGTCGCTCATTTTCTCCCTCAGAGCCCCTCCCCTCTGAGTCTCCGTCTCGGTCGTTTCCCCACTGTCGCTTTCCCTCGGGGCCTCGGAGTCAGGTTTTCAGCGGCCCCCTCTCTCCGTGCCTCTGTGTCTGGAGCTCTGCCTCTCTGATTCCCTGTGTGTCCTCACTGTCCCGTGCCTCCGTGTCAGTCCTCTCCCTCTCTCAGGAACTCTGCGTCTCAGTGCCTCTCTGTCATGTCCCTGGGTCTCCCCATCGTCCCCAAGTTAGGGCCACAGACTCTGCAGTCCTCTCTACAGGACTTTCCTCCCCAGCCATGGAGGAAAGGTGGCCTCGGTCTGATTTCTGTACCAGTCCCTCAAGATAGTCCCTGGCGTTTCCCAGGCTTAAATATGCATAAATAATTCGGTAGCCACACCCCCTCCTTACTCTGGGGTGAGGCCCTGGAGGGAGGCCAAACTGGTCCTTGAACTGAGGTGGGACCTCCCCAAGAGACTTCCTGTTTCTCTCTGGGGGGGCTACCTGTGACCAGATGTGGGGAGTGGGCAGGGGATGGCTGGGTCTAAGGGAGGAGGCTGGGGCCAGGCTCCTGGGTCCCAGGGAAGGTGGTGGGGTGGTGGGTGGGAATCGGTCCCCATGAGATCCATGACTCCTGCCAAGGTCTGCAGTTGGGAAGGATTTATTATCACTAAGTGGCCATGACAGATTAGGGAGGAGGGGGTGACACTAACGAGGCTGCTATAATCAGCTCCCCTAGAGGCAGCGATTAAGGCGCATTACCCGCTGGGGAGGGAGCCTGGGAAAGGCAGCAGGGGGAGGACTGGGCTGGGGGAGGATGGGACAGTCTAGAGGGAAGAAGAGTAGGACACCCAGGAGTCCAAGGAGGTCTGGGGGGAGAAGAGACAGGATACCCCACAGCAGAAGATGACTGAGGAAGCTCCCAGGGAAGACTGCGGAGAGCTTGTTCCAGGGAGTGAGGACAGACACTGGAATTGGGGCACAGCAGGCAGGGGCAGCCTGGTGGGGATGAGGGGTGTCACGGCTTCTCCAGCTGGACGTCTCCGATGTTGAGGCTGCCCACATCCTGGTAGGTGCCCTGGAGTCCCCGGGAGATGTCCTCATACATGGAGCAGTCGTCCAGGTTTAAGCCCTGGGGTGGAACGTGGCAGGGGACATGAGCACACAAAGCCCCCAGGGAGAGGGAGGAACCCTGCACACCTGCCCCTAGCCACCAGCCCTCCGCTCACCTCATAGAGATTTTCATCTTCGTATTCATCCTGGACATCGACCCCGAACTTCTCGTTCTGCCATCGTTTCTGGTGGGGCGGGTGGGGTGAGTAGGGGGGAGGTGAATAGTAATAGTAATAAATAATAATATTAATAGTTGCCCTGTGGCCAGGTGCAGGTCTTGGCTACATCTGGGAGGAACCACACTCCTCCGGGGTGGGGACAGGAGGAGAGTGAATCACCCCTAGAGAGGGGCAGTGAGGACACCCCTGGGGAGTGAATGAGACACTTTTGGGGGGCTGGATGGTGAGGACAATCTTTTTTTTTTTTTTTTTTTGAGACAGAGTCTCACTTTATTGCCCAGGCTAGAGTGAGTGCCGTGGCGTCAGCCTAGCTCACAGCAACCTCAAACTCCTGGGCTCAAGCAATCCTGCTGCCTCAGCCTCCCAAGTAGCTGGGACTACAGGCATGTGCCACCATGCCCGGCTAATTTTTTCTATATATATTGTTGGCCAATTAATTTCTTTCTATTTTTATAGTAGAGATGGGGTCTCACTATTGCTCAGGCTGGTCTCGAACTCCTGAGCTCAAACGATCGGCCCACCTCGGCCTCCCAGAGAGCTAGGATTACAGGCTTGAGCCACCGCGCCCGGCCGGTGAGGACAATCTTGAAGAGGAAACTGAACGAGGACACCCTTCTGGGCCCAACACCGATGAAAATGCTTTCATGATATTAATTCATTTAACCCGCATAGCCTCTCTGGGTAGAGGGGTGCTGTCATTCTCCCAAGTTTTGGATGGGGAACCTCAGACTTGAAAGGGCCAGCTGGGCAGTGGGAGTCATGCACCCCAGGCCCTCACCCAGCTGACTCGGGGGTCCCCAGTGGCTCACCCTGAACAGTAGCAGAGTCCCAGGCACTACAGCACAGAACAGAAGGATGATCCCCTCGGCTGTGATGATGCGGTTCTTGGTGCCCTCCCCCATGTCCAGGAAGGGTCTAGGGGGTGGCTCTGTGAGGAAGGGGTGCAGCTCAGAGCCGTGGCACCTCCTGCCCTCCCAGCCCCACCCCTGCAGCAAGGCCTGAGACCACTGAAGCCCCCACTCTGCAGATGGGAACATCAGCAACTGTGTCCTGCTGGTTCCAAGCCCACAGTGAAGGTACTAGCTCTATTCCCAGCTTGCAGATGTGTAAACTGAGTGTCCCCAGCTGGAGAGTGGCATCCAGGGGCCAGGGCTGGGCCACTCACCACGGACGCGGAGGTAGGTGCCACAGGAATGCTGGTGTGGTTGGCCTTCTTCGTGGACGCGGCACCTGTACATGCCCCCATGGCTCTTGTTCACCTTTTCGATGATCAGCTCACCATTGGAGGATATGGGGCTATGGGTTATACTCTCAGGGGGCCACGGATGGTTGCCTTGGATGATGCGCCACCAGGTGACCGTGACATTATTTCTGCTGCCATTGTACTGGCAAGGAAGGTGGACCTCATCCCCCACACTCACTGTCACCGATGGCGGGCCCCTGTCCACCCACAGGGCCTGGCACTCAGGACCTGCGGAGGGCAAGGCGTGTCAAGACTAGGGATGGGACAGTGGCATAGGCCCCCAACCCTGGCCCCTGTGGCTCCAGCACTGCTGGGTGTGGAGGGGAGGAGGGTGAGGACACTCCTGGTGGGGGAGGGAGGGACAGACACCCTTGGCAGGACTGACACACCTTGAGGGGGATGGGGGAGAATGAGGAGAGAGGAGATACTTGGGGGAGAAGAATAAAACTCCCGGGATCATGAGACACCCCGGGGGCCCTTCTCACCTCTCCAGCACCATCTCTTGCCACCCTCCTGCACACCTACTTTGTGCTTTGGTCCTCGTGAACTCTCTGGCTTTTTGATATTTGGTTCCCTGGAACGGGAAGTGCCCCTGCCTAGACAGCTCCTTCCAGAATCAGGTCTGGCATCCACTCCTCCTCATCCGGAAGGCCTTCTGGGTCCATGTTCCCACCCCCAGGCTCAGCCCTGCACCTGGCCCTTTATCTTCTGTTGTCATCACAAAACCCTGGAAGTAGCTTCTCTCATTATCCCCATTTTACAGGAGGGATGGCGGAGGCCCAGGCAAGTGGGTTGCCCGAAATCCCCATGCTGTCAGGAGTGGCACTGGTTCACACTCCCAGCTCTCTGGGCCTCTGGCTGCCTGGGACTGAGGAGCCAGCCTTTGGGCCTGGGACCCTGGGCCCTGTCCCTTATTCTTTGCAGCTCGTATGTGTCAACCTAGGGGTTAGGGGGGAGTTCAGGCATTGGGCTGGGCTGGGGGCTGGGGAGGGGCCCAGCAGGGTGAGGACAAGGATGTCTCAGAGAGACGGAGGCAGCCCAGGCTGGCTCCTCTGGGAAGTTCCAGCTGTCAGCCTCCCAGGCCAGCCCATGTGGCTGCCACCTGCTCTTCTGGAGGTGGGAGGAAGAGAGAAGGAGGAAGAGGTGGGGAAAGGGGCCAAGCAACTTCAGGGTCACAGGCTTAAAACTCAGAGGCCTGAGAGCTCCAACCCCTATTCCTAGTGTCCCCTGAGTGAGCAGCCTTCTCTGAACTCCTCAGTGTGGTCACGGCCCTGCCAGCTGGCCTTGGGCAGGGCAGGGGAGGATGAGGACCAGTAGGAGGACAGGACGGGTGCAGGGAGCATCCCCTCCCCCATGCTGAGAAGGGGCGCCCTTCACAGGGGAGGGACTGACTGAGATTTAAGGGCAGAGGGTGAGGGAGGAGAAAGCGTTCTCTCCCCTTTGACACTGAACACCACCCCCACATCCCCTTCCTGTCCCCAGCCCTGGCGCTCAGTCAAGAGGGGCCTTAGTTCCTTATTTTGACCTGTGGGGATGAGAAGGTGGGGGAGGTGTCTCTCTGGCTCCTGCCTCTCTCCCCAGAGCTGTGGACACCCCTCGTCTTCCCTAGCTCCCTCCAGACAGCCCCGCACCTTGGCCCAGCTTGGGACAGACGCGATTTCCACAGGGGCCTTCTGCAATTTCCCCTCTTTCTGCCTTCTCTCCCCCACTCCTGAGCGCCCTTCCTCTGCCTGTGCCCTCTCTCCAGCCTCTCTAGGTCCCCACCACCTTACCCCAGCATCTGCCCTTTGGTCACATACCCAGGCAGGCAGCAGACAGCAAGAAGAGAAGGAACATGGTAGCAGGCAGAGCTTGGAGAACTCCCGAACTCCTAGGCATCTTCTCCTGGTGGGTTGGTTTGTCTGAGTTGCAGTCCTGGGGTACCAGACCCCACCCCAGACCCCGCCCTGCTTCCTGCCCAGCCCTGCCGGAGATAGGCTCCACTGGCCCCCCACTGCTGGGCCCTTTAGCTGTCAGGCAGGCCTGGGGGCAGCCCCTGCCATATGCTTCAGGCGGTGAGGGCGGAGGAACTGCTCCCTGCACCTGTGGTGGCCGCAATTCCCCTGAGAGGTGGCTGCTTGTCGGGGGTGTTGGCGGGTAAGAGGATGGGTTAGTCTAGTCTTGGTAAGGAAGCCTGAGGGAGCCAGAGTTTTGGGTGTCTGCTGAGGACAAGGTGGTGGTTGTGAGCTTGACCTCTGCCCCTCTCTGGCCTTGGGCAAACTTGTTCCCTCTCTGACCCTCTGTTTATTTGGTTCTTGGGTTTGGAAACAAGGATTTAAAGGGGCTGTTGCATGCACAACACTGACCACAGGGCCTGTCCCGTAGCAGGTGCTCAGTAAATGTTAGTCGCTGTCAGTGATCATGAGGAATACATAAGGCAGGCCGCTAGATGGTCACTTCCCTCCTCCCAGCCCTGGCATTTTAAATCTGTGAGATGACAATCAGAATACCTCCCTGGCTTCGTGACCGTAGCTGGTGTTTCTGCCACCCAAGGAGTGAGAGCCATGATCAGCTATTTGTTGGGAGTTCTTAGATACTGGCCTCCCCACAGCTGGGCAAGGTCACCCACCCACCATTTTACAGAGGAGGAAACTGAGACCGGGAGAAGGTTGTCACTTGTCCAGTGTCACAGTCTGGGAGTGATGGAGCAGGGATTGATTCAGTCACTTTTATGTGACTCCCAGGTTCCTTTGAGCCTGTCATTTGACACCAGGCAGGAGGGAAGTGACATCTCAGTGGGGATGCTAGGGTTGTGGAGATATTTGTGAGCAGCTGGGGGACCTACACACACACACACACAGTTCATTGCAGGGAGATTTGTGGTAGCAAAAATCGAGAAGCTAAGGGAAAGTTCACTTACAGGAGAATGAATACATAAATTGTGGCACATCAGCCAGCAGCACACTGTATAAAGTAGGGGAAAGCGTCCATGTTTGCATCTCAGAAACACAAATGTGAGAAAAAATACTGTAGCATGATACAGTTGACCGGTTTCCGAAAGAAAAAACAGCACCGTGTGCAACTTAGGGACATATATGGGGAGTGACACATGCCCAGTTCCTGAGTAGCACCACCTCTGGGGACAGTGAGGAGGGCTGGGGCTGGGCACACAGAAGGCTTTGTCTGTTTTGGTTTTATGTCCTATTACTTTTTAAACTGGGTGCTGGGTTCATGGGTTTTTCTTACACTATTGTGAATATTTTGTGTGCCTGAAATATTTCCTAATTTTAAAAAAGTACAACTGTCACCCACACAGAAGAACATGAGCCTCAAGGATTCTAGATTCCTGGGTTTACACCTCAGATCTCTGAGCCTGGTTCTTCTGTCACATGGGCACAATCCCCCACTTTGTGATACCTTGAGGACATTCTGAAGTAAACCTAGCACAGGACCTAGGACAGTTCTATGGCCCTGGGGACCAGAGACCCATGTTCCATTGAGCCCCAAGCTGGGTGGCCGGTCTTCAACCCCTCAGTGCTTAGTTCCTCTTCCTTCCCAGGAATAAGCCTGGCTCCAGACCGGGAAGCCTTAAGACTTCTTTGGCATCTTCGGCAGCTGAACCTGTTTCCAGGCCCGTGGGTGCCCCCCAGTGGCTGCAGAGGTGAGGTTGCTGGATTGCAGGCCCCCGTGGCCCATCAAGGAACCCCCACCTCCACTTATAGCACCTGGCCCCACATAGAGCAGATGCTACACCAGGGAGTGTACCCCTTTGGGCCATTTCCTAATTTTCCTCACTTTTGAGGCATAGTGTCCTGTAGCATCTAGGCCAAGGGCTAGAGCTGGCTTGCTTGGGTCCAGATGATGGCTCTGCCACTCTCTAGCCATTGGACACCCAGCAAAACTGCCATCCTATGACTGACTTTCCCTCTCTCCAAAATGTGGTGCTTTGGGTCACCTACTTCACAGGGTTGCTAAGTGTATATAACATGTTTATAAAGGCCTGGTTTTAAGCGCTAAAATGTACAAGTCTTTCAGCCCTGACAACTTCCTGCTGGTGTAGGCCCATGCAAGGTGACCTGGAGGTCTATTCCTCTACACCTTCTTTCTTACTCAAGGACAAGCCACCCCTGTGGTGCTTGGGCAAGTGCTTAACCACGCCTTCTCTTTTCTCACTTTTTGAGAATTGCAAAGACGGGATGTGAGGGAGGCACCAGGGTGTCCTCACCCAAACCCAGCTGGGACATCTTGCCCATTCAGGGAGGAACTGGGAAGGCTCTGCCAGCTGCTGGGCACACAGCCACCCAGGGACCCCTGTGCCTCCTTCCACAAGGGAAGGAAGTGCTTCTTCCTTATGCTCCCAAAGAGCAGCTGATCAAGAGACACCCAGACCAGGATTACGAATGAGGCAATTTATTAACCCAGCATCATTTGTTCTAATGCTTCTTGTTGGCAGCTGCCACCTGTGGGAAAGATCGGAGGAGTTAAGGTCAACCATGGGTCTCTGTTGGGGCACTCTGTAACAGCTACCTGCTACCCACCAAACCGTGGGCACCCCGACACATGGTTTCAAATGCATTCATTCATCTCCTGTAGCCCTCACAATTGTAGGCGCTTCCCCATTTTACAGACATGTAAACTAGGACTCTGAGAGAAGGGAGTTCAAGAGCAGGAGCCCAGCTTCCGCCCACTGCCCACTGCCCACTGTGAGGGAAAGGCCACCATCAGCACTGATGTCTGTGCTGGGCCCCACCCTGCCTGGAAGAGCTTTCTCCTTCCAGGTCACCCCCAACTCCCAAAGGGCTGACGTCTTCCGTTCTTTGTGACACTCAATTAAGTGGCTAAATAATCCACGGCTGCTAGGAGGCCTGTGCCCATGACACAGAGATAAAACCTGTGTCAAGCTCATGCCAGGCCCTGGGAGCTCCTGCTGAACTGTATGAAGCTGACTCCTCACCCCCAACCAAGGTGGGCCAGAGTTGACTTCTATAGACAGGGAGCCTGTGGCTCCAGAGGTGAAGCCACCCTGCCCCAAGGTGTCAGCCAGCCCGAATGTGGATGGAGATGTGGACATGGGGACCTGAGCTAGTCTGCTTCCCCATCTCCACCTCTCCCAAGCTGCACCTGTCCGACGTTCAGTAAGCACGAAGCACACGTGGCAGCCACAGTCTATAAGTATGGCTGACCTGGGAAGAGGGAGTCGTGTGTGGGTGCAGCTATGTGCCCTTCGGAAGCCAGGTGGCACCCTGGGCTTGGGTTCCCTCTACCCCAGCACCCAGATTTCCAAGCAGCTTCAGCAGGAAAGCCAGTCAGAAATGTCCCTGGGCAGCACTCCTCTGAACCCCACCACCCTAGGCTATGCCCTCCAAGAAAGAAAATAAGCCAGACCTAGCAACAAAGCACAAGTCCCCAGAGACTAAGGGACCTAGCCCTGGTCCATCCATAGTCCTCACCTGTCCGGCAATTCTGTCCAGATCTCTCTGTCCCTGAGGTGTCAGTTTGCGGCCCCTGTAGGAGGGAAGGATCATGCAGTCCGTGAGCTGAGGCTCTCAGCCCCTTCCCTCCTGGTCATGAGCCAGGCTTCCCAAGAAGGCACCTAGCTATGACCACATGATGCCAGCCAAATCCCACTGAGGGCCCCAGTTGGCTGCAATCTGAGGAGCTGGGAGCAGGAGTGGGAGCCCCCCTGAGAGCTGACAGGGTGTTGTTTGTGCAAGCATTAGATCAAAGCCCCGAAAAATCAATTGGGAAAAGTTAACGAGCAGGCTAATGAAAGTGGACAGTCACTAAATTACCTTCCTGGAGCTCGGGGTAGTCAGCCAGAGAGGTCGGGGTGAGGCCCTTTGCTGTTCGCTTCTCTGCAGAGTCCCCTGCCTGCCTCTGAGGACAGGCCTGGCACCTGCACCTCTATTCATGGGACTTTGGGGTGGTACCTGACAACTTCATTATAGGTAACCTGCAGGTACTGACCCCTACCCTCTTACCCATCTTGATCCTTTTCCACCATTTTCAGCCCCTCCAGGGCTTGGAGGACCCTGCGGGCCACACTCTTGGAGCCTCGGCTGAAGTGGCTGGGCATGACGCCATTTCTCTGACGTCCCCCGTAGATCTTGGTCATAGAGCCAACCCCAGCGCCGCCCCGGAGGTACAGGTGCCGTGCTGTGGAAGCTGAGGGTAGAGTGAGAGGGAGACTTGAGGATGCTTCTCAGGCAGAGAAGTCTCCTTTACAGAGCTGAGGCAAGGGCCTGTTCAAGGCCACACGTAAACAGTTCCACATCTGTGTCAACAGCTAATTCTCACATTTTATAAGGAAAGAAACTGACTATGACCCGGACCAGACAGATCCCTCTCCCTGTCCCTGACCCCCAGCTAGCTCTCCCATGGCCCTGTGCTCTGGGTGGGGCACCCCTTGTTGAGATTGACTTCTTTTTTTTTTTTTTTGAGACAGAGTCTCACTTTATTGCCCAGGCTAGAGTGAGTGCCATGGCGTCAGCCTAGCTCACAGCAACCTCAAACTCCTAGGCTCAAGCAATCCTGCTGCCTCAGCCTCCCAAGTAGCTGGGACTACAGGCATGTGCCACCATGCCCGGCTAATTTTTTTTTCCTATATATATTAGTAGGCCAATTAATTTCTTTCTATTTATAGTAGAGATGGGGTCTCGCTCTTGCTCAGGCTGGTCTCGAACTCCTGAGCTCAAATGATCCGCCCACCTCGGCCTCCCAGAGAGCTAGGATTACAGGC
>VSMD01102940.1:0-33323 GCA_008750895.1 Mirza zaza | reverse complement strand
ATTTATTCATTCCATTTCTCTATTTGAGTTTCTTCTCATGTTAAATCTGTATTTTTCTTAAAGGCTTATGAAAATTTTGGTGAAAAAATGCTACTTCAGTGTAGGCATGGCGCCTCTTTTCCGAAGCTAGATAACTTGGTGAGTATTTTCATTTCTTTATCCCAATATATACCGGCTCTCAAACTAGATATTGTCAGAAGTACACTTGAGAAGACAAAACATTATTTAAATATATCAGAAGGGCTGGTGGCTCTCTCCTGTAATCCCAGCACTCTGGGAGGCTGAGGCAGGAGGATCACTTGAGCTCAGGAGCTTGAGACCAGCCTGGGCAAAAGAAACACCCAGCTCTACTAAAAATTGAAAAATTAGCTGGGCATGGTGGCACACACCTGTAGTCCCTATTATTTGGGAGGCTGAAGCAAGAGATCATCTAAGCCCAGGAGCTTGAGGTTGCTGTGAGCTATAATGATGCCACTGCACTCTATCCAGGGCGACAGAACAAGACTCTGTTTAAATAAATGAATAAAATATGTCAGAAGAACCAAAGAGCATCTGTGTTCACACATGGAATGGAAGAAGAACTTACATAGTTATTGTACTTTGCAGCAATCATTATGAGTGTTGTTTTCGATTCAAAAAATAATTAATTATAGCCTTTTATCATGGACTTTCAGAGATGGAAGGGATCTTAAAAGCCATCCAACATAATATATCAATTTTTAAAAAGAGAAAATTAGTGGCACTATATATTTGCAAAATAAAAGGCCACATCTTCCTACATGAGTGTGTGATATTATCACTGTGACAGCTGCTATAGAGTTGAAATGAATGCTTAAGCAAGAGAAAAATCAAATATCCAAAAGTTCCCCAAAATCTTGGGCCATAATTGTAGAAACATTTAGAAAGGAATACCTTCACTGGTATTCCTGTTATTAGCTTCCTTGTATTGTTGTAGCCTATACTAAATACACTAGTTTCGACTGTTATTGTTAATTCTCTATGATGTTACAACTCTGAAAATCTTTAGTTAGTAGGATTTTTACATATTACTGCTTCGTTTGTTTAATTATCCTTTCCCAATTTCTCTGATATTCACAATATAGTTGATTATACCTACAATTTGGGAAAAAGTCAATTATAAAAATGTTCAAGTGTCCTTTAATTATGCTGCTCCTATAGGAAATGAGCAGAAGGGTGAGCATTGGCTCAGATCACTGCTAGGTGCATTTTGTGCCCAGAAAAGGAAGAAAAAACAAAAGGAATGAGCAGCTATTAGGTGTCTGCATGTTGGTTACTATGCTAGGAATCAGACTATATCTGATATATTATGAAATTTAATCATTCTGATTAAAATCTTTACTTTGCACTATTGTATGTGCAAATAGAAATGGGTTTCTTAAGGAATTACCCTAGTAAGTGCTTCAGAATAAACTTTGATCAAAGATGTAAATGCAAGTCTTAATTTTACAAGGCATAAATGAAATCCACAAAAACAGTCTTCAAACTTCATATATAAGTCTATAGTTTCAACATTTTCCTCTATAGTTTAATCGAGGTATCTAACAAAGAGATAATTTACATTTCTGCCTATTTCTTCTTATTTTCCTGACTAGACCTTAAGCAGAAGTGATTTTTAAAAGAATAATAATAATGATGATAATCATAATAGAAACAACAAGAGAGAAACAAGAAAAAATAGGATTCTGAAACATTCCAGTTTATTTAGTTAGCCTCTATATAATGAAATATTATCTATGGCATCCTAGAAAATAGCACGATGTCCTGATTTTGGAGAATGTCTTCATTGAAACTGAGATTATTCTATATAGTGAATGTAGCTGGACATGACTATGCCTTTCTTTTTGTTTTTTTGAGACAGAGTCTCATTCTGTTGTCCGGGCTAGAGTGCCACGGCGTCAGCCTAGCTGACAGTAACCTCAAACTCCTGGGCTCAAGCGATCCTCCTGCCTCAGCCTCCCAAGTAGCTAAGACTACAGGCATTCGCCACCATGCCCAGCTAATTTTTTCTATATATGTTTTTAGTTGGTCAATTAATTTCTTTCTATTTGTAGTAGAGACGGGGTCTCGCTCTTGCTCAGGCTGGTTTCATTGCCTGACATTGAGCAATCCTCCCACCTTGGCCTCCCAGAGTGCTAGGATTACAGGCGTGAGCCACCTCGCCTGGCCAACTATGCCTTTCTAAACCAACCTAGCAACTAGAAACTCAAACCCATCAATATTCCTATTTTTTGTGTAACCTCATAATAAAATGTGCTATCTCTGTACTCTCCTTGACAGACAAGTGGGTTAGTATCTAGATAAGTGCAGAGTGCTCTAAGCATAATTATTTCATGGTCCAAAGTTAAATTCAGTTTTGTATTCCAGGTACCAAGAGGAAAAATGAAGATTCTCCTGGTCTTTCTAGGTCTGCTTGGTAATTCCATTGCTATGCCAGTGAGTATTGTTTAAATGTTAGGCCTTTTCTTTGTGTTCCGTCATTGCGTAGCTTGGAGACAACTGTAGAGCTTATTTCCATTGACACTGTGCATCTGTCACTGTTCTTCTCTCCCTTCCAGATGCACATGCCCCGAATGCCTGGATTTAGCAGTAAAAGTGAGGAGGTATGTACCTTCAGTCTCAGGGGAGTTTTCTAGAGTCCTATCCTAGAAGTTCCTATGATAGGAGGATATTGGAAAATATGTATGTAAAATATCTTATGAAAGCGATAAATGGAGGGAGAATTTCAAGTTTTAGACTCGGGAGGCTGAGGCGGGAGGATCCCTTGAGCTCAGGAGTTTGAGGCTACGGTGAGCTAAGATTGTGCCACTGCACTCCAGCCTGGGTAACAGAGGAAGACCCTGTCTCTAAAAACAAAATAAGTAAATGAATAAGAAAATCTTAAAACTCTCAAATCAAGGCAAAGTAGTAATTTCCCCACTATCATCCTACCTATGCACTTGAATGCTCTTGTTTAAGGTAAAGGTGGATGTATGGTAAAATCTACTTGTTAGCTTCTTTGATAAGTTTTTTAGCCAGCATAGGTAGCTATTTATACCAAAGGTTATTATTAGAAGGTAGAAGTTTAAAAATGTAAATATCTTTAAAAATGTAAATGATCCTGACTCACACCCAGGATCGTTAACCAAATTCAATACACATCAAAAAGAAAAATCATCTTGTCACATGGTTTTCATGTTCTCAAATCGTAAACTCCAAAAGAATAGAACAGAACATTCAAATACTTCCAAGTAGACCAGATTTTCATTTTCTATTATTTTATATCGATTCTTCTCAGAATAAAATTCTGACTTAAAAATTAAAGTTCTAGAAGTTTCTTTAGTTGTATATTTATTTTATATTCATGCATAACTAGTATAAGACATTATGACTGTTGTGCTTTAAAATTCGAAATTTAACTTATTTCTTATGATTTGTGGGTTGATTGAAGAAAATTTTCACTTTGTGTCACAATAATGGGTCCATTTGGTTGCAGATGATGCGGTATGGTCAATTCAACTTTCTGAACTCCCCACATGTAAGTTCCTCTTTATGTTGTTTCAGATGATTTCTTGTTTGTATCCAGATAGCTCCATTATAAGGTTTGTCTTAGCTAATAGAGACACCAATCTACACGTATTAATTACAATATAATCATTATAAGAGTTTCAAGGGGAGAAAAATCCTTTCAGCTGTTCCCTCATACCAAATATTCTCCTTATTCATTGTTCTTTCATGAACATCAAAGTAATTTGTTAATTATAAGAAAAATTATATGTATCTATCCAAGAAAAATTGGTTCTATAAAAATATCCCACAAAAGATTTCACAAGTGAGGACAAAAAAATTATATAGTAAATACAGATGGGGGTTAAATTTTATTTGGATTATTTTAAATGATAATACTAAAATTATGAAATAAGTTTTTTATGTTATTTAAATATATGTAGGTTATTCTTGTCACTGTGTGCTAATTTCAGAATAAACTAATAACGAATCAAGTATCAGTTGGGTCTTCTGGTATAAGTTTTCTAACAAAATTGAATGATAGCACAGTAATACTACACATCACTTTTGACTTTCATGGCATGATCATCAGCGCCATTTTAGGGGAGACAATCAAGGACTTCATTAATTTTCTCTTAGTTCTTTTTATTCAAGTGATTCTCTTTTAAATCTTCTTGCCTAAAATCATCATCATTGTCAATTTTCTCTTCCTCAGCTTTTTTTTTTCCCAGCTTTTTCAAACCCTCTTTCTTGATTTTGGTGACTTTGCCTGTGATTTGAAATTTTCACCAACTTAATCGCCATGAAATTCTGCATCTTGATGCAAGATTTGCAATTTTGTCTTTTATCAATCACATATCATGGGCACATCATCCAATAGGTAGCAAGAGAGTAATTACTGAGAACTGGGGATAGAGACAGGTGTTAAACCAAGGAGGAAATGTTTGAATGGGAACTGATGGCATAAGACTGATAATTCATAAATTGTCATAAATTCATAAATTAGCATTTTCAGATTATAACTGCTTTTCCTTCCCTGCCCAATCTTGTAATTGTCGGGATTCTGATAATGAAAACAGAATTAATGAAGATCCATCTGTAAACCAAGAAGCATAGGCACCATATAAGTGTGTTTACACAGATTGAATTTTTATTCTCTTTTTCTTTTCTTATTGGTTTTTTGTTGTTGTTGCTGGTTTTTGCTTTATAGTCTCACTTCCTTTATCTTAGTTTTGTTTTTTCTCCTCTTTATTCAGAACAAGTCACCTGGGTTCTGAACTTGACATTAAACCCTCTGTAACCTTACACCCTCTATACACTTCTTACCTAAGTCAGAGTTGCAGAGTTAGGAAATCATCAGTCAAATTCTTAAACCGAAATTTCTCATCTAATTCTGCCTTTCGGTTTGTCCAGTTGTTTGGCTTTCTGGAAGACTGGAGTTCATTTCTACAAGACAACATTTAAAGAAATTCTAGCTAAAGATCTTGAAGCTTCCATTGTTGAGTCAAGTTGCATAGGACTTTTAAGCTCTTTGGCTGAGTTCTAGAGATCGACATGAGAGGACGGGGAGAGAATGAATCTCAACCCTGGTGTGATCTCACTGTTACTTGCTTCCCTTTCAGATGGGGCATTTTGGGCCGATGTATGGAAATGGCTTGCAACCCCCTCCGCAGTTCCCGCAGTACCAGATGCCCATGTGGCCTCAGCCACCACCAAACACGTGGCAGCCACACCAACCCTTAGCATCCAAGCGCCAGAGCAAGACTGACCCAACCCAAGAGACTCAGAAACCCAACCAGACTCAGCCAAAAAAGCCACCGCAAAAGCGGCCTTTGAAGCAGCCACCACAAGCCCCAGCTGAGCCCAAAGAAGAGGACCAGCCACCTCAGGTGAGGCTCGCCCAGAAAAATTCCAAATCAGAGCCATGAACGGCCTCGGAGGGACCTGGGGGGCAAGGCCGCCCCCCACCGCCCCATACACACTTGCTCCAGAACTCCTCAATATAGGTGCTGTTATGTGACAATACTATCTTTTTTTTTTTTGACACTGACCCAACACTTCATGGCAAGTCAACTCCAGCCTTGTTTGATTCAAAATTACCCAAATATTGTTGCCTTAGAGAAGTTCCTTTTCAAATACAAAGGCAACATAACATGGTGTAGTAACATGAGCTGTAATTTGAGAGTCAATAAACAAAGGTTCAAGTTCCACCCCCAGCCCTTATTAATTGTATGGTCTTGAACAAGTCACATCGCCTTTCTAGATTCTGGTTTCCCCAGGATTAAACTAAATGGTTTCTAAGTCTCGTCCAGAGCTATGCTTTGATGATCTAAACTAGTGCTCTGAAATTAACATTGCTCCCAGTGCATCAGGACAACGTAAGTGTCGTCCCGACCTAAGGCACGAAGATGAGCAAATGGTTTCTCAAGCTCTCATCCAGTGTAGCGCTTCAAAACTACTGGCTTTATAATTTTATATTTATTATTTTACTGGCAGTTAATATTTATTTCCAGACACTATTATTGAAGTAGGGAATACATAATTGAATAAAAAGACACTCCTGGATTTGAATGCTGGTTTCAATCATTCACTAGCTAGGATATTTTGGGAAAGTGACTTAGCTTCTCTGAACTTAATATTCTTAAGTAAAAATGGGAAAAATATAATAGTATGTCTCTTCTATGATTATGGGTGAATGAAATGAGTTTAAGAATATAGGCCAGGCACAGTGGCTTACGCCTGTAATCCTAGCTCTCTGGAGGCCGAGGCGGGTGGATTGTTTCCCAATTCCATGTCACTCTGACTCTCTTTGTCCCTAGGCATTCCCATCATTCGGCAACGGGCTATTCCCCTATCATCAGCCACCGTGGCAAATCCCACAGGTGAGAATTATTTTTACACTAGAAGTGAAAAATAATATTAGTATGTTATATTTTAAATCAATCTAAATTCATACACAATAATGGAATACCACATCCCAATTGGCAGAGAGTATGAAACAAGATCATCACATCAGTAATCATGCAGGAAAAAATTTTTGAATGAATTTTATACTCAAATTGGTGACATGAACACAGCCTAAATCCCCAAACAGATACGAATAACTTAGTTAATAAATTAATCTTATAAGGTGTGCTACTTCATTACTAGACCCCTGCTTCCTTAAGAGATTAGAAAACACAGATTATCCTCATTTAATGTAATGGAGAAATTGGGACAAAATGGAGCTTGAAAACTATAAGGTAAGCTATGGTTAGACTAAGATATTTCCATCATATATTACTGTTTCTAGCCATAGATACATCATTATAAATAATATTGCAAAATAGTATTTATAAGAATGCTTAAAGAATCCTTTGAAGTTTAAAATCACTAAAACATAAGATTGAAATTACAGCATAGACATTAAAAATATGAATGGCACAATAAATTTTTAGACTAAAGAAACAGTAAAGGACAATTGCTGTTCAACAAACAAAACAAGAAATATTTGATGATGGTTCATTCAGCTATGACATAACTTTTTCTTGTCCACATCTCTGTAACCAAGAAGGCTTTTTACCAACAAGGAACAATTTATTTCAAGAAGTTAAGAGTTCCTTACTTTTCTTTCCCTTAAGAGTGACTTCTTTTTACTGCCCATACTGAACGAAGGAAATTAAAACAGTACCAGGTAAAGATTGTAAAAGCAGATAAACACGATTCTTAAGCTGAAGTAACTGTTAATCTCATCTGCAAAAAAACTTCTTGAAAGTCCACAGGAACCAAACTGCTTTCCTAAACCTTCTCACTGGGTAGCAATCCCTAAGCAGAAACTCAAATTAACCTTGTTCAAATAAAAATGTTATAGTAATAATCCAAGAAGGATTGTCAGTTTGTCACCCTAACTATGAAGCAGGCATTCTGAAAGTAACATCATTATTTAATCTTTATTATTAGATGTTCTAATATGGATATTTGGATCCTAACAGCACTCAAATCTCTCTTACTCTGTGTGTATGTGTGTGGGGGGGTGTATTTGTAGGGGATGGGAATTTTTTTGAGTGCTGGAGGCAGTCAGGCAGAGTGATTGCTAGGAGATGCAGCATGTTTTAAGGAAGATAATGTAGGATTCAGCTGAAGCCTTTGTATGTACCAGCATTCACTGTTGGATCTTAACTCTTAATACTTAGATTCTGATAGCTAGTGACTCAGAAGCTAAAAGCTCACGGTGCTAACACCCAGTCACTAACTTGAGCTGTTTTTAGACTCCTTGCAGTCTTACAAACAAATGGTGGTACAGAAAGTGGTTTTCTCTCGTGTTCATTGTGCTCTTTACTTTTCAGAGACTACCGCCGCCGGGTTATGGACGCCCACCAGCCAGCAACGAAGAAGGGGGGGTAAGTAGGAGTAAAGCTACCTTCCCTATTAGGAATTATAATCCATTACTCCCTGCTTTTTCATCCACATCCAATAAGAAAGTTAAAATCCAAGACAGGAACCTGTAGCTCAAGCTCCCAAGATTTTTTAAAGATAAAAAAGTGAAACAAATCAAGCCAGTGACCCAAAGATCAATGCTGGATTCTAGATAATAATAAACAAATAGGTGCATAAGGTCGTCTTAGACTGTTATCCACAGGAAGGAATTCAGTGATCAGATAACTCCTTTATAGTACAAACAAAATGAAACTTGGAGAAGATAAATTATTATTCAATTTCACCTACCCAGTTACTAGATAACCTGGACCCAGAACAAAAGTTTCCTGATACCCTGCCCAGTGGCTTTTTTACTATATAGCACTAGAAGAGTCAAATGCATGCTGCAGAGTGATATGCTCTTAAAATATTATAGCACTGTCACCGTATTAATGATTGTGGCATAACACCCATCCCTGGAGCTTACTTCCTCTTTTTCACTAAAGGTGTGATATGCCCTCAGCGAAATGTGGAAATTCCATAGTTTGGATGGGAAGGTAGGAGGGGTTGTTCTCAAACTAATGACATTGAAGATTACTGTGTCGGTAATGGCATAGGTGCTTTCAAAGATATCATTGTGAAATAATCCCAAATAAAAATGGTTCAGGTTAATTGTATGCAACCTAGAAACCAGCATTTCAAATTTTCATAAGTGTAACACGAGAAAGCAAAGCAGAATGACCCAGGCAGTTACCATAGTTACCATAGGCATGAAGATGTCTATATCCTACCTCTTGAGGACACTGCCCAATTTCCTGTATGATGCTGTAGAGAGCTCACCTGTCTGTCTCATCATCTCCACCCACAAATGGGGATTTAAAAACACTTATTCTCTAGATTATAGTTGTTTTAAAAGAAAAACTAAATGACCTAAATGTCACACAAATGTCTAACAGACATACTGACTGATAGAGCTCATGATAATTCATTCATTAAACACAAATGTATTAATCACTTCCCACTGAGCTAGAAAACAAGGATAAGAAGCATAATGTTTTCCCTCAAAAGTTTTACATGGGAGAATAAAGTGGGAGAATCCCAGGAAAATAGGCAACTGAAATTCATGGGGATATCACTGTGTCTGAAGTCTCTACTGCTGTGGACACTGGGGGTTGGAACCTGATTCTGCCCATGGAAGTCAGGACACAGAAGGTGGCAGTCAGCTGAGTCCTGAGGATGAGTTGAGTTTGCCCAGAGGGTTAAATGTGTAGGTGGAGGAGAAGCCATGTTCAAAGGCTGAAACATAAAGACAGATAAAGAGAATAGAGAACTCAGAGAACTAATAGTAGTTGTGATTTGCAACTGGGAAAAGCACAAGGTTGGGCTGAGAGCAGTGGCTCACGCCTGGAATCCTAACACTCTGGGAGGCCGAGATGGGAGGATCATTTGAGCTCAGGAGTTCGAGAACAGCCTGAGCAAGAACAAGACCCCGTCTCTACTAAAAAATAGAAACAAATTAACTAGACAACTATATATATATATATATATATATATATAAAATTAGCCAGGCTACTCGGGAGGCTGAGGCAGCAGGATCGCTTGAGCCCAGGAGTGTGAGGTTGCTGTGAGCGAGGCTGACGCCACGGCACTCTAGACAGGGCAACAGAGTGAGACTCTGTCTCAAAAGAAGGAAAAGAAAAGCAAACCCTTCCCTATTCCACCACAAGCATTGCAAGCAGCACTGCGGGAACGAGGAGTAATTGCTGCTCTCCGCCGTCTTCCCCACAGAGCCCCTACTTCGGATATTTCGGGTATCCCGGCTTTGGAGGTCGCCCCCCTTACTACTCAGAAGAGATGTTTGAACAAGACTTTGAAAAACCCAAAGAGGAAGATCCTCCCAAAGCGGAGAGTCCGGCCAAAGAGCCCACGGCTAACTCGACGGTGGCCGCGACGAACGCCACCCAGCCGAGTGCCCGGGCGGGCCCGGCGGGGAACGACAGCGGCCCGGGGGTCGGCGCTGGGGGGCGCCCCGGCCCCGCCCCCGGCCCCGGCCCCGGCCCCGCCCCCGGCCCCGCCCCCGCCGCCGGGGCCGCGCCGCCCGCGGTCAACGCGTCGGGCCAGGCGCCGGGAGGCCACGTGCCGCGGGGAGCGAGCCGGCCAGCCCTGCGGGAAAGCGCCCCGCGCGCCGGCACGCGGAGCGTCGCGCGGCCCGGACCGTGGCTGCCCGCCGGCCCCGCCGCGGGGCGCAGGCAGAGCGGGCCTTTCCTCCGCGGCCAGTTCCAAGGGCTGCCTCGGTGGAGCTCCTTTGCCTTGGAGAGCAGACCGGTGGCTCGTCCGGTTCTTCCGGCTTACCACGGAGCTTACCCTTCCACTTCCAGAGGCAATTATCCCAATTATGCGGGGAACCCCGCGAATCTCAGAAGAAAGCCTCAGGAGCCCGGTAAACACCCTGTGGGAACCACACTGGGTCCCAAACACAGCGCCGTCAACCGCAATGAAAAAGTCCAGAACCCAAGGGAGAAGCCACTGGGTCAAAAGGAAAGAGTAGCCGTCCCTACGAAGGATCCAAGTGGCCCCTGGGGAAACTCTCAGCATTACGGAGTTAATAGATCAAATTACAAACTGCCTCCCCCTGAAAGTAACATGCCAGTCCCAAGTTTTAATTCTATCGATCATCGTGAAAACTCCTATTACCAAACAGGAGATTCCACAAGAATCCCAAATTCTAATGGACAGACCCAAAGCCAGAATTTGCCCAAAGGGATTGTTTTAGAGCCAAGAAGAAATCCATATGAATCTGAAACTCACCAGCCAGAACTGAAGCACAGGACTTACCAGCCTGGATACCCTGAGGAGATCCCTTCTCCTGCAAGGGGACATTTTCCTGCTGGAAAAAATACTTGGAACCCCCAAGAAATCTCTCCACCTTTTAAGGAAGATCTTGGGAGACAGGAAGAACATTTACCTCCTCCTTCCCATGGCTATAGGGGAAGTGTCTTCTACCCTGAATATAACCCCTATGGTCCCAGGGAAAACTCACCATACCTTAGAAACAATATGTGGGATGAGAGAGATGATTCACCCAATACTATGGGGCCACAAGAAAACCCACTGTACCCCATAAGTACTCCAGACCAGAAAGGGACAGTCCCTTATAATGAAGAGGACCCGATTGATCCAACTGGAGATGAACCTTTTCCAGAACAAAATAGATGGGGTGAGGAGCTGAGCTTTAAAGGGGGCCCAACAGTGAGGCACTATGAAGGTGAGCAACATACCTCCAATCCACCAAAGGAATATCTTCCCTATTCCCTAGATAATCCATCAAAACCCAGGGAGGATTTTCCTTATGGTGAATTTTACCCCTGGAGCCCGGATGAGAATTTTCCATCATATAATACAGCTCCTACTCTACCACCACCCATAGAGAGCCGGGGCTACTATGCTAACAGTGCTGTTAGACAAGAAGAAAGCCCTTTATTTCCTTCACAGAACTCCTGGGACCACAGGATTCAAGCCCAAGGGCAGAAAGAAAGAGGGCCATATTTTTACAGAAATTTCTGGGATCAGGCAACAAATTTACACAAAGCCCCAGCTAATCCACCAGAACAGAAAGAGAACCAGCCCTATTCCAGTCACTCCCCAGCTGGGCTTCAGAAAAATCCAGCGTGGCATGAAGACGAGAATTTGAACTATGGCATGCAAATTACTAGGCTGAATTCGCCAGAAAGAAGACACTTGGCTTTCCCAGACGTAATCCCTCAAAGTTACCCATCACATCAGAAAGAAGCACATTTATTTCACCTGAGCCAGAGAGGCTCCTGCTGTGGCGGTGGCTCCCCGGGGCCCAAGGATGACCCCCTGGCTCTACAAGTCTACACTCCATCCTACGGTCTTGCGCCAGGGGAGAACCAAGACACCGGCCCTTTGTATACGGAAGGTACCCACACCAAGCATGCAAGACATGTAGTCTCCCCGACAAGTATCCTACCTGGCCAAAGGAACAGCTCAGAGAAGAGACTTCCTGGGGAAAGCCAAGACCCAAGTCCTCTTAGAGAAGACACGTCCACTCTAAGGAGGAGCACGCCATGTTCTATGAAGAATCAGCTGGCCCAAAGGGGCATGATGCCCCTTCCTGAAGCCAGCTCCCTTCAGTCAAAGAACACGCCTTGTCTCAAAAGTGATCTTGGAGGAGAGGGGAACAATGTTCTGGAACAAATTTTTGAAGACAACCAACTCCATGAAAGAACTGTTGACCTAACTCCTGAGCAGCTAGTTATTGGTAGCCCTGACGAAGGCCCCAATCCAGAAGGCTTCCAAAGCGAAGGCCAAGGAAAGGAGAGTGAGAGGCAGCAGCAAAGACCACCTACCATCCTGCAGTTACCATGCTTTGGCTCCAAATTCACAAAGCGTCGCTCTTCTAGTGCAGGAACTCCATCTAGCAACGGAAGGCAAAGCCCATTTGATGGGGATCCAATGATGCCTACGGAAAATCCTAACACACTGGCTGAGTTAGCTACTGGGGAACAATTTAAGGGTATAAATGTAAGCCCACTTAATGCAGATGAACACTCTCCATTTGAATCCCTTCCCAGGGGGACCAATCCACAGGACCAGGTTCAAGACTGCTTACTACTTCAGGCCTAGGATTATTTCAATCAAAATTTCTTGGAGGAAAGAAAATAACTGATATTTTACACCAATGGTTCCCAGGCATTTTCCCCCAAGACTCAATTAAGTATCTGACCCCTGATCCTTGAGTTTTTCCTCCTCCCAGCAATAGGAGTAGTGGCCCAGGTGGAGCGAATGAGATTGGGTCTCTGAGGGTCACCAGATCCAGCATTGTCACTAATTAGTGCAGACCTAAAAAAACAAAAAGGCAAGAAGGCCATGACTGTCTCCCATCCCCACCTCAAAACTTGTTGACTTGTCTGGGTTAATTTTCTTTTGAATTCTGAGTTCTCCTTTTTTTCCTCAAAATTTCATACTTGCAAAATTATCTGGTTTTGCAAGACTGAAAAACAGATGAAATTTCCATTTTACATGTGAAGATTACACATTGGTATAGTCCTGAAGTACTGTACATTTTTTTTCCTTGTGTTCGTCTTGTCAGTTTGTTGTTGTTGTCGTTGTTGTTTTTCTACTTGATATTCTTTTCGGGCATCTTTTTCTTCCACGACCACTCTCATTACCTTTATCATTTCCTTTTTTGGTTTCCTTCCTTCTTTTCTTTCTCCCTCAACCATTCTGTATTTAGCTTTCTACTTTTCTTCTCCATCTTTCTCTATCCCTCCATCACTTATTACATATTAAGCCAGCCGTTTGTGACCAAAACTAGTCTTTTCTTGAAGTCTACCTCCTCCTTCTGTCTTCCTCCCTACTCGTCAGCATGTTCTGTCTCCCAGTGTATTGCTTGTAAACTAATCCCTCTCTTCTCCGACTGCTTTCCTTCCTTTAATTTGTCTTTTTTTCCTGCTATACCATTTTTATATCTTAAGACCACATGTCACTGTCTCCCTTTTTGTATCTACTCTTTAAATTCTACCCTAATTTTTTTCTTGACCCAACTTAGCCATCATTTTAGAATATATTTCAGAAATAATAGATACTTATAACAACATCTGCTTTTAATTATCTTACCAGGGACACAGCTAAGTTAGAGGAACACATTCAAGGAGAAGGGAAGACAGGGCCGTTACACAGAACTAGCAGCCTAGGAAAAGGCTTAGGAAAGTAGGGGAAGAAGAACTGAAGAAACTATTGCTCTGGGACTGAGCATCCAGAAAAAAAAGACCAGTACATGCCACACCCCATCACCAACTCATAGTCTGCATGACAGGTAGAGGACATTTTGGGAAACACTGTCTTAAACAAATAAAACACTCAATGTTTAGCTTTTTTTACTAGTGCATATGTGATTTCACCAGCGTGTTCTACTCCTAACATACTTATTCTTTATGTTCACGTAGAATTATTCACAGACACACTTTCTTGGTATTTTGATTAAATAGTGTAAATTATTTTGTAAAGTAGATATTTCTGTATTGCCTTATTTAGAATACATTCTGGGTTTATTATTATTATTAATGGCATTTTGGCCTATTATCTAGATATCCCTTGCTAGAGGGGAAAAATTCTCAGAATAACCTAAAAACTTACCTTCTAACTTTAAGGAATTTCTTAGAAGAAATTTTTAAGGACAGATTTCTTAAAAAGATCTCAGAAATTTGGGAAAATATAATCCTTAAAACTTCCAAAAAAAATCTTGCCCTTGAATCTTCTAAAATACCTAGCACAGTGTCTTGTACATAAAAGTTACTCAATAAATATTTATTGATTGACCAACTTTTGAACGGCTTTTGACACACCCACGAAAACTCTTCCTGCAGGTGAACTATCTGGGATGTTAAATGAGCCACCATACTCTGTAGCTGTCTATATTCAGTAACACTTGCAACATAGAATTTCAGCATAAGAAGGGATTTTAGGGGCAGATCATCTAGGCCATCCACTAGTTGCTTACAGTCCCCTCCCCCCTGCCAGTTTTATATTTCAATCAAACATTGAAAAATCATTAACTTATTCTGTATAAAACTGTCTTTTAAGAATTATCCTCTCGAAATAAAACTGTTATTATTTCACTAGGTTTTTCTCCAAATTATTTTTTTGAAATCGCAATATGAATACTTTATCGCAAGATACTCACTTTATATTTTACCAAAATGCATGGGTCTCGTCGATGTTTTGGCAGATGTATTGACACATCTGAATCTATGAGGCACTGCTTCTTAAATCATCCTCTGAGACCTCTGTAATGTAAAATTAGAAAGTACAATGGAACAAAAATATCTATTGAATTTGAGAACATACATGAAAAACAAGGGAAAATTCCCCTGGGGAAAATGACTCTTGATCTCATCAGCACAGGTCTGCTTTTGCAAGCCTGGACACCAGCCCCAAACTCCGTCCAGTAAAGAAATTAATGATCCTGTGTGCCCTGGCTCAGGTATTGAGTTTAGAGTTCTCAAAGTCTGCTCTCAAGTTAAGGCACACACAGTGGAGATGGAATGCTCTGGAAGTGAGCCCCCTTGCCTTGGGCGGCCCCATCCCACCACTACTACCCCACTGCTGTGGCAAGTTTCTATGTCTAGTGGTCACCATCTGCTGAATACATACAGTCTGTGATGTCTTTAGTTGATAAAGTAAAAAATATATATATATGAGTTTTACAAACACAAGAACGACCCAGTGAGGCTGACATATACTTGCTTTATAAGCACAGTTTATAATCTACTTCTCTAAAGGATAGCTGGGGCCCGGCGTGGTGGCTCACGCCTGTAATCCTAGCACTCTGGGAGGCTGAGGCGGGTGGATTGCTCGAGGTCAGGAGTTCGAAACCAGCCTGAGCAAGAGCTAGACCCCATCTCTACTATAAATAGGAAAAAATTAATTAGCCAACTAATACATATAGAAAAAATTAGCCGGGCATGATGGCACATGCCTGTAGTCCCAGCTACTCGGGAGGCTGAGGCAGCAGGATTGCTTGAGCCCAGGAGTTTGAGGTTGCTGTGAGCTAGGCTGATGCCATGGCACTCACTGTAGCCTGGGCAACAAAGGGAGACTCTGTCTCAAAAAAAAAAAAGATATCCAGGCATTCGTCCAGATGACTGAGAGAAATCTAGTCCTTCCTCACTTTGTATAGAAAGCAAAGTAGGATGGTACAATATAGGGTCTAGCCAGGAAACTCCGGAAACTCTACCTAGTAGCGATTATCATGGAGACGTTGTCTTCTGGCTTTTTGGAGTACCTAAAGATGTAGTAAAATGTTTTACTTTGGTCACTTCTATCAGAGTCTTAACTTTATACATCTTAAAATAAAATTCACAAGAAATTATCTCTGAGTTATTTTTATTACTTGTTTAATCATATCTCTGCCCACTTGTTTCCTCTTCTGTCACTCACCCCGATCCCCTTCAGTCATGACCTTAAGTAGCCTGAGAAAAGATTCATCTCACCCTCAGGAAACCAGACTTCCTTTCTAATAACCCAAAAGGGAACCAGAAATGTCAGACTTGAAATCAACAGCTTGGTCCCTCCTTCCCAAAACTTTTTAAGTGTTTCACTGTGGCTCAGGCCAACTGCCCAATTTATACGCAGAAGGAAACTTCACGTGGTGGAAAATAGATGTTCACCGTTTCACAGTACAGTAGAATACAGCATTTGGTTTTGTCCACCTGTTCTTCCTTGCTGTTCTGCCTCACCTATAATCCAACAACATCAGCTGCTGAACATTTTCCTCTGGCTTTGAATTTATAGGCAGTTCGATTTAGAAACAGAATTCAGCTGGCAAGAAGCAAAATTCCATACTGGCAGGTGAGAAGTCTTCAAAGGAAGAAGCAAGGAGGAAGCTGAGCAGTAATTGGACACAGACATAACTGAGAAATAGATAAAGCTGTTCTCAGCCTCCCCACACCCCTCCCCAGGACAAGGTCCTCTGCTCTCGTGGAGCCCCATTTCCTCTGCCTGAACACACAAGAACCCTTTGCTTCTGCACCTCACCAGAGCTTGGACAGTAATTACCTCTGAGCTTATCCAAGTAACCTTATTTCATCCCTTTCTGCACTATATAAAGCAGTTAGTTGTCTGCTGTGGTTAAACCTGATAAAAAGATTTTTTTTTTCAAGCATAGGCTAATGTGCAGTCCTCCCAGATCGTCCAACATTCCCGAGTGAAACTAACCTTGGCATATTTAGGGAAGGAAAATGGTAGAAAATTTTGTCTGGGAAGGGCCTTGTCAGTCCCTCAGTTTTTAGACCACATTGGCAGCTGCCTCTTTTAACTAGGATGCAGGCTGTTTGGTGACAGTGTTGCCTGCCATCCTTGCATTGTGCAAGTTTTAATGTGCCTGTAGTTGCCGACTGGTGTTGAAATGCAGATTTGGAGCAGGGCCCGCCATTCTGTAGCATTGACATGTTCCCTGGTGGTGATGATTCAACCAGTCGGTGGACCAAATTTGGGGTGGCAAAATGGTAGGCTGTTTCCTATAAATAAGCGACAGCTTCATGTTCACCAGGGAAGGAACAGGAAGATCTAGACCACTGAAAACACTGAGTATCACCAATCTGAGGGCATGTATATAAATGAAGCATGTAAGTGAGATTCAGTAGAGAACACAGAGAGAAAGAGGCACAGGCTGGTCCTGTCTCTCTTCCTACATTTCTGTTATGCTTCTCCCTGTTTCTTGGCCTGGCTCGTGTAGTTCTAGAAGCTTTCACTCGTCCTCAGTGAAGGCCCTATTCAGTTACCAGCTCCTCCAAGATTACCCCAGCCCTAATGCCCCTGCTTCTCTGAAGGCTCACAGCACATCATCTTTAATATTTAATCACACATTTGTCTCATGTGCTTTTTCCTGTGTTAGTTTTGCCTGTAGAAAGAGTAGGAAAACTCTAGAAAGTAAGACCCAGTTCTCATTCTTCTTATGTTCCCCTCATAGCAGCTTGTACTCTGCTGAGTACGAAAAAGATGTAAACAAACATCACTTGCTCTTTAAATACATTATGCAAATGAATGAAAATTTAGAATGTTCCCAGAATTCGTATAATCAATTAAAATTAGAAATTAATTAATAATGATTAACATTTTTCTAATTATAAAATATACAGGCAGTGTAGAATATTTTGAATATACTAATATACTGAAAAGTATAAGAAAGTAAATAAAAACATTTTGGCTTCTTTCCCACAAACCTTTTCTCACGTATATGTAGGAGGGGTGTTCTTAAAGTCACTCTTTTATGCATTATCTTACATTTTCCTCTTCACATTGTATAGCAATTTTCATAAAATTTAAAGTAATTGAAATTTCATTTCTGTTGTCTGTAAAATATTCTAAAGTATACATACCTGTATTACCATTCCCTTGATGATAGACTTAAAGTCTGCTGTGAATTTTTACTGTTATAAATAATATTATGATAAATATCTCTATCCTGTTTTGTTCGTATTTCTGGTTACTTCCTCGAAGTGGAATTTCTGGGGAAGATGGTCTGAAAGTGTAGACAGGATAACATAGAAAACGAGAGCATAAGCTTTGGAGTCTGACAGCCTTAG
Source organism: Mirza zaza (assembly GCA_008750895.1). Lineage (NCBI taxonomy): Eukaryota > Metazoa > Chordata > Mammalia > Primates > Cheirogaleidae > Mirza > Mirza zaza. The sequence continues at coordinate 15,315 of VSMD01102940.1, read as the reverse complement.
ATCGAACTATCAGTCCTCCATATACTACTTGTAAAACCTTACACAGGTTACTTCATCTCCTTCCATCTCAGTTTCATCATTTGTAAAGTGAAGAGAATACTTGTTTTATAGGGTGCTCTATGAGGATTGAATGAACAATCCAGGTTAAAAATGCACAGTCATTGCATTTCATAATTCAACCACTAGGTGGGAGTGGAGGCTTATCATTCTAAATCAGTGGCTTTCAAGCAATTCCGAGCAGCAGAAGAATCTGGGAATTTGTAAGAACTGCAATTTCTCCAGCGGTAGTACCCCAGAACTACTTAATCAGCAGATCTGGGGGCGAGGCTTAGCAGTGTACTGTAACGAGTCTTCCAGGTGATTCTCATGTACACTAAAATTTAAGAATCACTGCTCTAATATGTATTTACAATTTTTTCTGATTTGTTACGTAAGCACAGAGAAGAGCCAAAAGACAATAAACCCGTAATAACAACTGCAATTTACGGAGTGTTGCTGATTGCTACAACAGCAGTAATAATTGATATATATATATATATACATATATGCAGTATGCATCCTTATTTTTATAAAAATCCACCATAGTTATTTTTACTCCCATTTTCCAAATAAGGAAATGATCTTAGATTGAATTAATTTGCCCAGTGTCAGTTGCTTAAAATCTGTGTTCCAACCTGGACCATGGATTTATTCACTAGGCAACACTGCTACCCCAAAGCCAAGATCAGGAAAGCTCACTGCGGGGTAATTATTCCTAACCCACTGCTCCTAGTCATGGAGTATGTGTGTATCTGCTTATGAGAGCACATACGCCTAGGTATTTGTGATTGCAGAAGTGTGAATATGGTCCATCTTGCATATCTAGTCATGCAAAACCATTAAAAATGACAATAATTTTAAAGTGAAAACTAAGTGCTTACCTTGGGTCTAATGGTTTCTAAAAGCCTGGAACAAAGAAGCATGACTCTTATTGCTAATTAATATCTTTATCTGGCTGGTGCTGAGTGGGTTTACTCAGGTAAATGGCTAAATTGTCAAGAATTATGCAGAAGAAAAACATTTCTCACCAATAGTGCCTAGTTATGTCTGTCTTTTAAAAATGCCATCCACTTAATGCAAATTTAAAAGGGAGGGCAGAAAGTGCAAAAATTATAATAGACTTATGACAGGTCAATGAATTGGTCACATTAACATCAAAATGCTACCTGAGCTACGAGAAAATGTTACAGTGGACATAATGGTAGTCTAAGAGCCTCATCTGTTTTGTTAAGGCTATAGCAGAGTGATTCAGAGTTTTCATTGTCACTTACTGAACAAGTGAACCACTCAAATTGCTAATAATCCATTGAGTTGGTTTTCTCATTTATAATATAAAATACCCAAAAGTTATTGTAAGGATTAAATGAGATGACATAAATAAACCATTTGGCATGTGAAGAATACTCAATGTCATCGCTATCATCATTAAATCAGATAGATCATAATTTGGCTATTGTGTTAATTTGAGCCCTGCAGAATTGCAAGATGAGAGTAGAGGTGCAAAAGATTTATTGAGAAAACACCTAGGAGGGAAAATTGGCGGGAAGTCGGAGAAGGCTGAGCGAGTCATTAGAGCCTGACCCACGTGCAGGAAAGAGGATAGGAAGGCAGGCTGAGTAGGTAATATCTGGTGTCGTGGTGCCAAGAAGTGTTCCGCAGAGCTGAACTTGAGTCCCCAAGTCAGTGCCCTATCAGGTCAGTTTTCCAGGAACTGAGCTGTCTCAGTATCTGTCACATTCAATAATCATTGGTTGGAGCAGCTCATAGAAAGTATGACCCTCCACAAGCACAGTGATGGATCTTAGAGCCATAGGTCAATTACACTCCTTGCAGAGAGAACCAAGAGGCTCCTTTCATGGCCACGTCTACACTGATTCCTTACTGTACCCCTGCTAAATGTTCCACTAATACCAGCAAATGTATGAGTAAGACTTACAAGAAAGCTTTAATCTTTCTTCAGTCACTCTCATTTAAAGAGTTGCCAGCTATTCCATATTTCCATTCAATGAGTTCATATTTATAAAGCATTTAGATTGGTCCTAGCACATAGTAAGTGCTAAAGTGTTATTAACACAGTGACTGCCACAACGGAAAAAATTTGTTTTCCTTAGGACCATGGTGTTTTATTATGAAAATAGAATTAAAACTTCAAAAACAAAATGATCCTTTTTAATTTAATGAAAAGTTTGTTATTTTTATTGTTTTCTGTGCTTGAGTTATATGCACCTTGAAAAATAGTTCTCGTGGCTCCCAAGGAGTACATCTTTAGTACATCAAAACTATGATTCCTACCGAAGTGCCAGAATGTCCCACCATTTCCCTAAAGAAGCAATGAATAATAAGTGGGAGTTAATAAAAATGACTGTTGACATTTTTTTTTTTAAAAAAAAGGAAACAATGCCTTTTTAAGAAACTGACTTTTACTAATCAACCTCCCACTATTTTAAACTCAGAGTGAGCATCTACTTTCCATAGTACCCTTTGATATATGTTAGCTGGCCTTGGCTTCCTGCCATAAAGAAGTTTTGTGTGCCATGATCAACACTGTGTTTATCAACAGGAACTTCGCCCTTTTATCTAATTTTAGGTGTAAAATGACAAAGCCACCTCCAATATGTACATGTATAATTCCGTGATTAATGCATCATTACATCGTACTTACAAACTGTTCATCAATAACAAGTTATATTTAACTTACAAGAAAGTTAACATGAGCAAACTTTTTCCCAATAAATTATTTCACACAGGTATATGCTTATGAATCTATTTAATTATTCAAACTGTGCTAGAGAGTATACATATTTTGGAATACATATTTCATTAGAGTCAGTTACAATATAGATGGTTTCCAATGGGAATTTCTTATTCTAACCTGATTATCAAAAAAAGAAAAATCTGTGTCATCTGCTTCCGAGTCTGTGTGTTATGTCAAAATATATTTTTCAATTAAGCATTTGATAATTCAGCTAATGGTATCATATATATTAGAGATCTCATTTTAAATTATTTTTATAAATAGTTCTAAAACATCTTTTCCAATTATTTTCCTAATGAAGATATATAATTGAAATATGTTTACATATATATTTTCTCTACACAGTGAAACATTTTACAAAGAGAATAGTATAGAAAATGCAAAAGCTCTGGTTCTCCAAGACAAAAGCCAAAAAAAAGGTAACATTTTCTTATGCCTCCTGATTTTTACTCTTTAAGTTTTATTTTTCTCCCCTTGTCTATTTTTTTTTAATGCCAGAAGCTGTGTTCTCAAGGAAGTATACCTTTTCAGGCAAACATGATAAATGACAAATTTTAATATTTAGAGTGTGAACATACATGATTGAGTAGTAATTTTCTAATAAAGATAACAATGTTACCATTTAAATTATTTGGGGGAGAAAGTTGGTTTTATATCATCCAAAAAAAAAATCCTGGTTTCAGGTTCACTGGTTGTAAATATATTAACTTCTGGATCAAAATGGAGAGCCCTTAAGAGAAAGAGTTGTGCAGTCAGCAGGAATCTGAGCTAGTCGGGATAGCAGGAGTCGGGGGTCAAGGCCGTTTCCACCATTCTGGTCACACCACCGTAGGTAAGTGGGAGCACAGTCGTGTAGCACTTGTTTCTGTCGTAAGTGTAGCAGGTCTCTGTGGCACTGTCTTCTTCACAGATGTTGCTCTGGGTGGCAGTAACTATCTGATTTTCCAGCTCCACTTCTACAGGATCACATTTTTTACAGCTGAAAAACAAATACACACATTAGACCATCCCCGTCAAATGCTGTCTCAAAATCTGCATGACTACACATTACTACCCAAAATCAATTAGTTCTTGCAGCTCTGACCTGACTAACAAAGGATGACTCCTTTCAGACCTAAATAGCTCTACAAAAGGTTGAGATTTTCAACCTTTAATACAGAAAATCAGTTGAAAGTAAGCAACACAATTACTGCTATGATTGTTTTGTCTACACCATACAGCAATTTCTATTGTGTTAGGCTTATTCCCAACTGTACACTTGTTTAAACAAGTTATTCAAAATGACAAGAGAGGAAGAATTTTTTTTAAAGAAGTGATATTGGATTCTATCATTTCCACAGAAACACCTGCATGTTTATAAGATGAAATCTACTCTTTGAACTATTTAAGATAATTTGACCCTTTTTCTATGAATGGCAATAATTTCTTTGGAATAAATTTATAGCTAATTTGTATCTGTGACAAAGTCTTTGTGAATTTATGATACCTAATAAGTAACATAGGAATTAACGTATTCAAAGGTTCAGATTATATTTGTAAATGTTTATACACCAACGTATTTTCCAAAACATTCTTACTAACACATTTAATGAAAAGTCATTAACTTCCACATCTGTATTATTATGAGGGAAAATCTCTTACAGGTCAGACAAATGGTACTCAAATTTGGTTCTCAGTGGCGAGGTGGGATCGGAGATATTCTCCCTGCTGTTCAGAGGAACGCTAAAAGAAAGAAAGAAAACAGTAAAATAATGAAACACAGATATCACTTGTTCTTGGTAATAGGTATATTGTTGGAACAGTACTTACTGTTTCATTAGAACAGTATGAAATAAAACAATAAAAAAAAACAGTACATATCATTACATTGAGCATTCTATATACACTCTATAGGAATACTATTACTCAGATTTTTATGGTAATTTGCTATATTTTAAATACTCCCCATTCAAAATAAACCTCATAGCAACTCTTCTGTCAATTATCTTTGCTTACTTGGCAAATTCCTGTTTTTTCTTTAAAAATCAACTCACATTTTACTTCTGCGATGACCACTTTGATCCCATCCCCACCCCTCAATGAACTTCTTCCTCTGTAGTCTCACTAATGCTCAAATATATCTATTATAACAAATGCCATGTCATAGTTGCTTCTATAGAGAGTGGTTGCTGCCCCAGGTTATATAAATTCTTTAAGGCAAAAACATTGATGTATTCCCAGTGCCTAGCTAGATGTGTGGCATGTAGAATATGTTCAATGTTTGTCAAATAAACAGACAGCTATGATTATCCACAGTTTAGAGATGAGAAAATGACAAATCAGAGAGGTCAGTGACCTACCCAAGTTCACACAACAACTAAGTAGCAAAGCTGGAAGTTTTTCATGGTGACGTCCCATGAAAAATTAGATGATTAACAACTAGTTCTGGTAATTTCATTAACGTTTACATTTTTCCCTCTATGTCAGCATCCCTCCTCATATGCACCCCTCCCTACCAAAAGAAACAAAGAAAAACTCATATTTCCTAAATCAGTGTTTACCAACACCATCCACATACGCATCCAAGCCAAAACCTGGAGAGCATTCCTGAATCCTCCCCGCATCGTGGCCTATATCTAATCAATCTCACAGTGCAGCCGATTCTAATTCTTTACATGTGTGAAATCCATCCACTTGTTTCTCTCCTCATTATTCTGCCTTAATTCAGGATACCATCAATTCTTTCCTAGATTGTAGCAATACCTTCTTTTTGTCTTGACCCCTCCAATGTGTTAGCTACATTATTGCCAAAGTAGCCTTTCTTTCTTTCTTGCTTGCTTGCTTGCTTGCTTGCTTTCTCTCTCTCTCTCTCCTTTCTCTCTCTCTCTCTCTCTTTCTTTCTTTCTTTCTTTTTTGTTGAGACAGAGTCTCACTCTGTTGCCCGGGCTAGAGTGCCATGGCATCAGCCTAGCTCACAGCAACCTCAAATTCCTGGGTTCAAGTGATCCTCCTGCCTCAGCCTCCCAAGTAGCTGGGACTACAGGTATGCACCACCATGCCCGGCTAATTCTTTCTATATATTTCTAGCTGGCCAATTAATTTCTTTCTATTTTTAGTGCAGACAGGGTCTCACTCTTGCTCAGGCTGGTTTCGAACTCCTGACGTTGAGCGATCCTCCCTCCTCAGCCTCCCAGAGTGCTAGGATTACAGGCGTGAGCCACCACGCCCGGCCCCAAAGTAGCCTTTCTAAAATGCACCTGGTGTCCTTGTCTGCTTAAAACCAACAGTGTCACCCCACAGATAACAGGGTATCTTTAAAATGGCATAGAAAGCCTTTCTTATATACCCCTCACTCTCCAGCCTCATCTCTCACCATGCCACCCTCTCCCCGATAGGTACCAGCTGTAAACAACTTCTGGCAATGTCACAAACGTCCCTTGCTTTTCTTATTCCCAAATTGTAACAGTAACAAAGACAGCAAGGGTTCTAACATATACTAAGTACTTACAGTGTGCCTGGTGGGATGCTAAGCATGTTACATGATAATATCATACGATCCTCCCAGCAACCCTGTTTTCTTTTCCTGGAATGACCTGCCCCACCTATTAACGCTCTCACTTCCCACACAGTTACCCAGTTAAGTCCTGTTGGCCAACAAGCCATCGTCCATTCCACCACTTCCTCAAAACACCCTTTCCTGCTTCCCACTGCCACCCTTGTGCTCCACCAGAAGAAAGGACTGGTCGTCCTTCCTAAGTGTTCCTGTAACATCCTATGCCTATTCCTGTCACAGCATTTACAATGCAGTATGGTAATTGTCTTTTTAATCATTTGAAGTTCCTTATTAGACTGTTAATGCTTCGATGGCATGGACTATGTTTTAAATAAATTGTATCTCTAGCACCAACCCTCAATATTTGGCATTCGCTAAATAGATACTCATTGGATGAATGAATGAATGCATCTATTCTTTATCAGATTGCAAAGGTTCTAGCAATATCAGAAAAGGCTTTAAATAATAAGAAAGACAAGGAATAAACATTTCTGAGGGTGTACTGTGAGCCAGTGTTCTTTTATAAATTATTATATTGAATCCTCACAACCCTATAAAGTATATGTGTATATATTTATGCATACATAATTATCCCTTTTCTAAAGTTTAGGAAACAGGCTCAAATTAGCTAAATAACTTGCCTGAAGTCACATCACTTTAGTAAGTGACGGAGTTGGGAATGATGCCATAATGACAAAGTACTGGGAATGCACTTCCAGAAGTAAGATCAGGGAAGATCAAAATATACAGTAGGCAAAGTGGCATGAAGTAAATGAATTATCTGATTTGAGTAAACGATATAATATAAAAAGAATCGTTCCATAAAAGAAAAACACGAGTTACAGGATCATAGAGGGCCATTCAAAAAAATCTCCTCCTGGAGATTTAAACGTAAGAAGCTCTCCTTCACCATGGTTTAAGTGCCAATGCCTTGGGTGGTGTCCCTTCAACTACCTGTTTCTCCAATTGTTCTACCCCTAACAGGGAGCTATGGGGCAGGATCTGAGTGGTCAAAGAAAACCTGCTGGGCCGGGAGCGGTGGCTCAAGCCTGTAATCCTAGCACTCTGGAAGGCAAAAGCGGGCGGATTGCTTGAGGTCAGGAGTTCGAAACTAGCCTTAGCAAGATTGAGACCCCCGTCTCTACTATAAATAGAAAGAAATTAATTGGCCAACTAATATCTATATATACAAAAAAAAAAAATTAGCCGGGCATGGTGGCACATGCCTGTAGTCCCAGCTACTCGGGAGGCTGAGGCAGCAGGATCGCTTGAGCCCAGGAGTCTGAGGTTGCTGTGAGCTAGGCTGACGCCATGGCACTCACTCTAGCCTGGGCAACAAAGCGAGACTCTGTCTCAAAAAAAAAAAAAAGAAAAGAAAAGAAAAGAAAACCTGCTAGAATAAGTGATGAGTAAACTAAGACATGCAGATTAAGGAGTTAACGAGGCTCAGGGGGTGGGAGAGAGCTCTTCACACGAGGAGCTAACAGGTGTAAAAGCAGAAGGGGAAGAGAGTACTGTGATGGGAGGAAATAAAGACATGACAGAATTGCCGGATTTCTAATAAAGTAAAAGAAAAGTGTCAATGGATGATCTTGAGAGTCACGCTAAGCTTTGTAGGTTAGGGCAAGGCATTTGTAATACATCCTAAGAACACTGTTGGGGAAACCACCAAAAAGGTTTTAAGCAGGATAGTGATGATGGTTGACAGGCACGTAGATTAAGTGAATAAATAATAGTAAATTTTTAAAATATGTGCCAGAAAATATATAAGTTGTAAAAGGAATAAATATTCTCAATTTATTTTTATGATAACCCTATGAGGTAGGCATGATTTTCCCCCTATTTAAAGATAGGAAATTTAGGCCAGGCGTGATGGCTCACGCCTGTAATCCTAGCACTCCGGGAGGCCGAGGCGGGAGGATCACTCAAGGTCAGGAGTTCGAGACCAGCCTGAGCAAGAGCAAGACCCTGTCTCTACTATAAATATAAAGAAATTAGGAAAACAACTAAAAATAGAAAAAATTAGCCAGGCACGGTGGTGCATGCCTGTAGTCCCAGCTACTCAGGAGGCTGAGGCAGGAGGATTGCTTGAGCCCAGGAATTTGAGGTTGCTGTGAGCTAGGCTGACGCCACGGCACTCTAGCCTGGACAACAGAGCAAGAAATTAAAAAAAAAAAAAAAAAAAGATAGGAAATTTGAAGTTTAGGGTGGATAAGTAACTTGCATATAAGAGCACACAGTTATTAACAGACCAAGCCAGAACTTAAAACAAAATTCTTAAACACATTATAGTTTCCCCATTGAATGAATGGTATTGAACGCTATGTTCTCTTTCTATAAGAGGTATTTGATTGGGGGACAACTATTAAGGTAAGAGTGGTTCAAAAGGAAAACTTATTACTGATTAGATCAAATAGTAATCTCATTTCACAAATAGTATTAGCATTCTTGCTATTGAATGGGAGCTATTCAATACATAGCATATAACTCTGGACTATTGTGAAATGAAACGAATATCTGAAGTCCAACCTACAAGTGAAAATGAAATCAAATTAGTCAATTTGATCAGTCTGCCCAATCTTTATATGGACATTTGAGTACTGTAAAATACCCAGTAGTCCATATATGGTACAATGTAAGGCTTTTAGTGTTATCTGAAGTTTCAGTTTAAACTGATCAAAGGCAACTGAAAGTTCTGATTCATATTGAAATAACTCCCTATAAACGGGGTATGTTGATGACTATATCAGTGCCTTCAGTTATAATTTGGTCTACCCAGCTGGTTTTAGATTGCCTGGAATCCTCTATTCTTGCCTGCAACTTCTGCAAAATTGCCTCAAGCTCATTAACAAGATTGAACCTCATGTAAGGTGCTACACATCAAAAGGGGCAGTAAAGATATAGGTATTATGTACAAACAATGATTAATATCAGAAAGCATCTCTGCTTACAACAGGAACAAAGGACATACGGAATGCCACGTACACAATTCGGATGTTTCTTTCCACGATGTCCTCATTAGGGTCTTCAGCAGACCGGATGATCCTGGAAGTAATCCGGGCACACTTGCATTTGTTGTCAACAAGAACAATCCTTTCATCTTCATCTTCATCTTGGGCTGGAAAGGCAAAACGTAGTAAGAAGAAAGGAAAACAGAAGTCAATCTATATATTTCGTATTGGTTAATTTATCTTTCTTGCCTCCAGAAAAATAAAGTTTTACGGAAAATCTGTTTCAGCTTTCTCCATTTGTTCTAAGTGGAATCTCACATCATAGTGAAGGAAATCCAAATGTATTCTAAAAGGAATTTTCTCTTTTTTCTCTGGACTAGCCTTTGGAAACTTGGGCTGAAAGAATTCTGATTTTCATCTGATTCGCCTAATAGAGGCATAGCTGTCTGAATGATCCAACCTTGTGAAAGTCAATGCCAAATGCCAAAGTGTGACAGAAAACAAAAATCTACATTGGATTTCTCCCAGACCAAAGCAATTCATTCAAAAATGTACAAAAAATAGCATTAACCTGTATAAGCCTGACTTGAAATGTCACATCTTCCTGATCTCTCATTTGAACTTAAAAAAACTTTTTTTGCATAAACTGCATTAGAGTTAAGAATAGGCATGTTGTCCCCCAAGATAACCTTATTTTTTATAAGACTTTTAAATATTCTCCACCACAACATTTCTAAACTAATAATTCTTTTTCACAATAACCACCAGATTATCATGGTGCAATGAATGATTCAATCAAATAAAATAATAAGGGCTATATGTATTAATATTTCTTATTGGAATTATTTTTAAAGATAGAGTATATATAGATGTAAAGTGCAATAAATTTTCAAAAACAATTTACAATCATTGTGAGGTAAGAACACAATTGAATATAATATGCCTGTATACAGAAAAAATGAATAAATTAATTAGTACACAGACGACCATTAAAACCTTAGTTCTGAGCGTCAACATTCACAGTCTAATCTGAATATCAGGGTCTAGCAAGTGTCACAAAGAATAAACAGAAAACTTCTCATTATCTGGACTTGGCTTAGTTAACAGATTTTAAAGAGTTAATAATAGCTCTACTTAATAGTGCTAATTAAGATAATAATAATGATATTAAATATCTTTTTTATCCCTATAATTTTAGCTAAGTGACCTTTAAATATTCCTCCAATGAAGCCTCAATTACAAAAACAAAGATTTATCACATGATTTCAAGTTATAAAAGTTAAATGATGAGAATAGATATAATTGTAACTGGAAGGCTAATTATTCCTGAGATGATTCCCAGAAGCAGAGAGGACCTAATTGCAATATTTCAGTCTTGATGATAACTGCCATTACAAAAGCATTTTGAGACCATTGTTATTGTACTTAGAATTGTTTGAAGTAACTTATAATGCATTATTATGCCATTATTCATTAGTCCTTAATAAATCTTCACAAGTCTGTATGGTATTGGAGAAGAAATATTATGGAGTCAATTCAAGATAAGGATATAATTCCTATTAACATTCTGAAAAGAGTGAAATGACTTAAATGGTGTCCTCTTCTTTACTTCTGTATCTTAAATGTTTTTCTCAGTGAAATATAAATGAGCACGTAATGCCTGACCAAAAATATAGATTCAGAGTCAAGTGAAAGACTTAACTAAGTCTTAAAAAGAAAATATCTATTTTCTATTATGGCATATAATTTATCCTTGCCAGAAACCTGGGAAGAGACTATCATTACTGTTAATATTTAAAAATTATTAGGCAGCCTAATATATCTACCAGAAAATATACTAATATTTTCAGTTCATCAAGACTTAGATTCTAACATTCTTTCTCACTGATAGGTAATATTTTTTCTTAACAAACCTATTAATAGAATCTGTGCCTTACTTTATCCCAAGAGCACCTGAGACATAGTGAGTACTCAATAAATCTTTGTTAAATTTAATTTAATTCAGTTCAAGCAAATAAGAAAATAGGCTGGGCACAGTGGCTCACGCCTGTAATCCTAGTACTCTGGGAGGCCAAGGCGGGAGGATCGCTCAAGGTCAGGAATTCAAAACCAGCCTGAGCAAAAGCGAGACCGCGTCTCTACTACAAATAGAAAGAAATTAATTGGACAACTAAAAATACATATATATAAAAAAATAGCCGGGGCTGAATAGGATAGTAGTTGCGAGTGTGGGCTACAGACTCAGATTGCCTGAGTTCAACTTACCATTTGCTTCCTGTGTGAACTTGGGTGAGTCATTTCACCTAAGTCTCCAGTGGCTCAACTATATGTTGGCAAAAATAATAGTACCTATCCTCATGTAGCTATTGTGAGAATTAAATGAAATACTATATGTAAAGCAATTAGCATAAGGCATAGAACATAGTATTCAATAAGTGGTAGCTATTTTATATACAGACAGTCTCAGACTTACGAAGGTTCTACTTAGGATTTTTAAGCTTTAGGATGACACAAAAGCAATATGCTTTCAGTACACTCTCAATGACATAGTTAACTCTCAATAAATCCACAGTAAATTGAAATTATCACACTTTTAATTTAAAATATGTTTATAGGGACATCACCCGATAGTAAGTTGATGAGCATCTGTAAAACTCTATATGTTTTTATATATGTTTATAGGTATACAAACATGTTTATAAACATATTTATAGATGTATACATACATATATTATACATGTTTTATATTATTTTATATTTTAAATACTATTAGACAGTTATTTTAATGCTAATTGTATAAATGACTATTCTTAACTAATTACTTAATAACTAATATTAATAATTATTAACTATTCTTAATGCTGTGTCTTGAAATAAGAACCAAAGGCTCAGTAAGTGTTAGAAACAACTAATCCAGCCAAACTATACATGTGCCCTTCTAGAGGAAAATTATTTAATACTATACCTGAAAATGCCTATGTCTGAAATGTATGCCATTTTCTACAGTTGTTTGAAAGATCAATAAACAAAATAACAGATGTTCAGCTATCAAGTTATAGGCAATGTATGTAACATTAAACCTTATTAAAGGGTCATAATAAATCTGTGGGCTGAGAACCAGGAAAATTGTTAAAACTAATACCAGTCTCTCTGGGAAAATAAAATCCCGGTGTAGTCTATATTGCACTTACAGTAATTATTACTTCCTTTTTCCAGGATATTAATTTAAGAGACTCAAGGGAGGATTACTGATTTTTAAAATCCACTGTGGACTATAAGTAGAACTATCCGTAGTTATCCACAAATATCTATTTTCTTATTCTCTACATTGTAATAGGCAAACAACTAATAGAAGAGAAAAAAGAATATAAAGAATCACAACAAGTCTTGTCTGTGTATAGATCACTGCCACATAAAGATTAAAGCATGTTAGAAAAAAGTGGCTGGCTAGCCGGCCAACCAAAGCATAAAAACAAATATTTACCTCTGAAAAACAGATCTGTGCTATATTTTTCATTTTATCTGGATTCATTTCCTAAATACCACATACCTGTCACAAGAACAGCCTTAACAAAAATGGCCAGGAGTCCCCACAAAAGTAAGTGTCTCTTCATCTTGACTTCTTTTGAAAAACTGGAGCAAAGAAGTCAGGGTTCAGGTGTGTGATCTATAAGGAGTGTGCAAATGATGGTGCTTCTGCTTTCTTAAAATAACGCTCCAGGCAACTAACAAACTAAAAACAATCACAACTGCGGTTGAAGGGTGAAGTTTAAATGCTGCACTGGAAAGAAATGTGTGATTCATATTTAAGTATTTTCTTCCAAAGAATACCCAAAAAGCCGTGATTTGATGTAATCATTTTATTTTGCATTTATGCTATATAAATGTGTAAACCAGAAGACTAATAATAATTTCAAGGCAGGAGTCTATTAAGAATGTTTAAATAGGGGTTCTCAACTTTATTACCTAGATACATTCATATTAGTCTTCAAATCAAATATCTGACATTTGTTATGCCTGGAACAATAAATTAATGGAAGAGAGGGAGACAAATGAAGGAAGGGAAGGAAAAAGAGATGAAAGCCCTTTAAGGTCTCAAAGAAATAAAAGCCCTTTAAGGTCCCAGTTATATCTTATCCCAATTTTTTTCTACTAGTGCTTAATTAACCAAGCTACCAGATTTAAATATATATGTATATATTCTGATTACTTTCAGGTATTTTATAAGCTCAAATATGAGATTGGAATTAGAAACTGGTAGATACTAGATGCATCAGTTGCCAAGCTTTACTTTGAAAGCATTAAGGTAAATTTTGTGCCTACTCATCTAGTAACACCTTTTCAGAATTGTAAACTTGTGAGATGATCTTTATTTGAGATGCCTCAACAGAAAACTGAATCAATGCAATATTTTGTGTAAATTTTTTTTCATTTAATTAGTGTCAAATTTAAGAAAACACCTGACCTTTTGGACAGAGCACCCCTTCACCTCCACCCCAACATGCTACAATTTCCTGTCCCTAAGGCAGGGTTGGTTCTAAGAATATGTTGGTTACATTTATATCTAATAGCATCACATCTGTGTTACTTTTGGTTCTCAGCTCTAATTTTTGAAGGGATTCCTAGAATTTTAAGAAATAATAAAGAATTCTTCAGGACCATAAATAGGCAAGCAGATTTCATAACTAAAAGTAGGAAATGGGCACAATGAAAGATACATTAAAGGGCAGCCCATAATTGTACTCCTTCAAAGAATATGTACTGAAAGTCTAGCAAGAACAAAGTGCTAGGTGCTAGAACATGAAATCTTATTATACCATTAAAGTTTATTCTCATTTTAATTTCTATGTCAATACAACTTAGAAACTTCTTGAGTTTAAGAAAAATATACTGGAATTAGAAAAAGAAACAGATCTGAAAGCACATTATTTTAGTTTGTGGTCAAGGCTCCTCACCTCTAACTGAAGTTTCTATTTTTTTTTAGACAGAGTCTCACTCTGTTTCCCAGGCTAAAGTGCTGTGGCCTCAGTCAACCTAGCTCACAGCAACCTCAAACTCCTGGGCTCAAGAGATCCTCCTGCCTCAGCCTCCCAAGTAGCTAGGACTAAAGGCATGTGCCACCATGCCCAGCTAATTTTTTCTATATATATATTTTTAGTTGGCCAATTAATATCTTTCTATTTTAGTAGAGACAGGGTCTCGTTCTTGCTCAGGCTGGTTTTGAACTCCTGACCTTGAGTGATCCTCTCACCTTGGCCTCCCAGAGTGCTAGGATTACAGGTGTGAGCCACTATACCCGGCCTGAAGTTTCTATTAATAAATACCTTATTCTATTCTTCTCCCCTGAAAAAAAGTAATTAAAAGTTAGCTGGATACTTTTTTTTAAGTCATTATTTCCTTGAAAACAAACTCAAGATTAGACTGCTCCCCAAAACAAGTTGGATAAATCACTGGCAAAAAATTAAAGCTTCCCCAAAGCTTTTTTTTTTTCTATAAAAGCAAAGATTTCATTCACAATTACTAACCTAAAGAAAAGCTCCATATTTGGTGTTTTCATTCTTTTAATCTTGCAGTTTTGTATTTCTATTATGCAAACTATGGGTTTAAAAGAAATTATTTTAATAAAAATAAGGTGTGATGCTTTCTTCACCAGAAGAGAGTTATCTATGCTGGCAAAAGAGACTCTGGACCAGTGTTTTGCCTTGTGAGGTCCAGGGATCATCCGCCTAGAATCACTTGGAGGACTAGTTAAAATACGGATTTCCTGGCAGGACAAGGTGGTTCACGCCTGTACTCCTAGCACTTTGGGAGGCCAAGGCAGGAGGATCAGTTGAGGCCAAGAGTTTGGACAAGCATAAATAAGAGTGAGACTCCATCTCTACAAAAAATAACATTAAAAAATTAGCCAGTTGTTGTGGGGCACACCTGTAGTCCCAGCTACCAGACAGGCTGAGACAGGAGGATTACTTGAGCCCAGTAGCTGGAGTTTGCAGTGAGCTATGATGATGTCACTACACTGTTACCCAGGCAACAGAAGA